>BMAU01012931.1:0-13770 GCA_019973935.1 Trichonephila clavipes
TTATATTTATATATATATATATAAATATATATATATATATATATATGAGATTTCATTAAACAAAATATTTTATTTTGATTTTGTTCATAAAAACGAATACAATAAGACATTCCTTCACACTTATCTTAATATGGCAAAAAAATACAGTAGCACCCCCCCACTCAATAAGGGGACTTAGTGTTTGACACAATATGTCCCAGTATAGGAAATTTAACCTAACCAACCTAATGAAAGATGAACCACCAGATCAGATATTGCATATATTTGTGCTTTAACACTTGAAATGTAAATTTAATCTTGAAATTCAAGCTGCATCAGACCTTAAACAACTTAAGTAGGTAACCTAAAAGTATTTCTTTTTAATATGAAGCCATGTAAAATGAAAATTCTTAACTGAAAAGTTTAATCATCTGCATGTTTGAAATAATCGACTTTTGTGCTTTACGGAAATTTTTATTGAAAATAACTAGTTGTACAGATTTTTTTGTAAGCCTATGTATTGTGTCAGCTTTTAGTCCTGTATTTATTTGATTTATTTAAAGAGAAACACAAAACTTAACTTTGAAATCTTAAAAATACAAATATTAGAGAAAGAACATTAAAAATATACAAAATAAATAAAAATTGAAAGCATTATTACCTGTGATTATTTCAAGCGCATAAATTGTAGATAGATGGAATTGTGTGCTTATTTTCAAAGAAATTGGCCAACTGAAATAAGTCTTTTGATTCTAGAAATCACAACCGTTCGTGTCTTAAAGTACCAAAAGCTCCCCGTCTCTTTTAGCTAGTTATATGACACCGACATCCCGTGAGCGTTAGGGGATGTCCATCTCCGACCCCAACTTTAGGAATGGGAGAAAGTTGCAAAAAAGTGTAAAACACGTAAACCAGAAATATTTCAATGTCCATGTAAATACATACAAAGAAAAAAAAGATCCTGAAGATGCTCCTCGTAGACTCCTATTTATCCTCTCATGGACCCCCCAATTTATTTTTTCCCTGCCATAGATCCCCTTAGGAGTTGTCATCGAACCCCTGGGGTTCTGAGTATAGACCCCTTGGGAATCACTGCTTTACAAAGTCCTCGAGGAGACCATTTGACGCTCACTTAGGTCGAGTTCGATAATGAAGTGATTCAAGTACTTCCTTAACTACGGTTCGGCATATATAACCCTATTCATTCCCGAGTGCACACATTAACTGAAACTATCTAATCTACGAAACCGAATGATCCTGGTCGCAAACCGAGGCACTCGAGCTTTCCAATAGCACGTCATCCCACTGGCGTAGCGAGGAATGGGGTGCCAATTCGGAGTCCCATTTTGTCCTTTGAGTGTAGATGAGGATAACGAGCTCGCAGCCCCAGTTCTAAGAACGCCGTTAATACCCTCAATCCATCAATCTTCAAAATATATACCTATCATGTCTTTCTATTACAGCTTATACGTCAGTATCTAATAACCGTAGCACAATCACAAGGTAATTTTTAAGGCGTGACTACGGTAGGTGGTTAGGTGTCCCGAAACCTGGGTCTGAGTGCTGGAGTTACTGCTCTGTGAAGAAGGGTTGGTGCATGTCAAATCTGTCGGGGCTAAGAGTATTCACATTGACGTTGTATAGAAAAATAGGGTTCCAGTAAGGTGTCATTTTATAGGGGTCCAAAATGACGATTTCCATCGCCAATAGCCCTCGAGTTGCTTTAAAGGGCGGCATCAATAAAATTCAAATCTAATCGACTCTTAAGGCTCATTCAAACCGAGGCAGTAGAGGACTTTGCTCGACATTGTAAGGGCCTCAGATTGTCTACATCTTCATCAATCGTTATTTATGACCTCGGAATAAACAAGCCTTTTGCATCGTGGCTTAAGGTATCCGACTACTTGCGACAACTTTTTTTTTTGAAAAAATGGAGATATGGAGATTTTTTTTTGTGATTTTCAGATTTATTTAGTATATTTTAAGGAAAAAATCCTAAAATTGTGTGAAAACAGAAAAAAATTATTATTATTAAAATGGGAAAAAACCGGTGAAAATGTACAAAAAATTACATTAACAGAGCCCGTTCTGTACAAAAATTTTATGAACAAATTCTCAAATTTTCAATTTTGATGTGTCACTATGTTATTCATGTTTGAAATGACCTTCAGGATAAGAGATATTTTAATTTTTACAAAAACTAGAGCTCTTTATATTAGTTATTATAAGAAATTACTTTAAAAAACAGTGATTATATTCACATAAAATCTGTAAATTTTGCAATAAAAAAGTGATTGAAAAATCTGAAGGTCAAAACACTTTTACTGTTATACAGAACATACACAAAAAATTTCACCAAATTATTTTCAAAACTTTTTGAGAAATTGCTGTTCCTGTTTGAACTTTACGAAAAAACAAATTTCGAGTAAAACGCATTTTAAAGTTTGACATCTTGTGTAAAGTTATGGCATTTGCTTTTACTCAAACACTTGTAGTTTTGGTTCTAGTGAATGGAAAATAAAAACTTGATATTTTTATTAAGCTAATAAGATGACCTACAAAATAAAATCACAAAAAAATTGTCCATTTTTGGAAAAGAATCATGATTTTAGGGTAATCGCGGATACCTTAATGGTTTCAATTTCTAACAGAATATCCGAAAGCTTTTTATGTTTGCTTCGAGATTAGAAAAAATTAGTTCTCTCATTCATTATTTGAAGTATATTTGGAAAAACAATCACATTGAGCATATTTTTCTCCATATCCCATAGAGCTACAGTTCGGTTGGTTTCAATTTCTAGCACTGAGTCCTCTTTGGATATATTGCCCCAAGAACTTGATTAAAAATCATTTAATTAATAAATTAGAGTTAAAAAACCAGACTTTGTAATCAAAAAACTATTTATATAGTATATAAAAACTATTTATTTAAAATAAAATGCATAGAGAGCAAAAAACAATCATGCAAAAAATTAAAAATGTGTGGTTGAAGATTTTTAAGGTATATGAGAGAGACTACGTTCGGAACCGTGATTTTAAAAAGGCGCATAAATGGATAATTTTCATGATATTTAGTGTCACTTAGATTAGAATACATGTATAAAATTGTTTTAAGGACATTTTGACAAAAAAATTATTTAAATACAATATTTCAGCAAAAAATTAACTTAGAATAACCTTTTTTTAAAAATGTTCTCCTTTTGTAAAAAATGCTTGTATTATAATAATATTTTGCCTGTATATAGCTCAGACACCTGTACAGAAGCTCAACTATGATTTTTGAAAAATTCACATTAGTTTCAGAGTTACAACCAATTGAGAAATAATTATCGGTGTTTTTTTCTTAAAATTTCTCCCCTCTGTTGTCGTAAAACATGGATAAACCCACTTTTAAGTTATATATTTCAAAAATTCTAATTTAGCCTTTGTACAGAGGTCTAAGCTATATACATGACAAATATAATTATAATAGAAGCATTTTTCACAAAAGGAGAATATTTTGAAAATGGGTCATTCTATTGCTCATGTTTTTGTCGAATACTGTACTTTATAATTTCTTTATTGTAATACTATTCTTAAAACAATTTATATACATTTCTAATCTATAAGTGACGTTAAATATCATAAATGGCTATCTATTTATACGCTTTTTGCAAAATCACGGTTTATATCTTAAGATGTTCGAAGCGAAATGCAACGGAAATTGGGTACTATCTCTCTCTCTCTCTGCTATATATATATGAAGCGTTTTGTTGTCTGTTTCGCCTCGGTTTATATAACTCCGGAATATTCAGACAACCAGCGATAACGTGAAATTTAAAATTACATATAAAATTACGAGAAAGGTTCTTAAATAGGTTTGGCGTTCACATTCTTTCGAGAATTTTTAAAATTTAATTTTTAAGTGATTTTCCAGTGTTAGGACGCTTCATACGATGTCACGTTTTTCACTACAATTGGACAATTTATACTTTACATGCAGTTTTTAACATTATTACACATTTTTTTGGTACAGCAGCTATGTTGATCGTTTACGGAACATTTATTCAATTTTTCTATTCTTTGATATTTAATTAGGATTACTTTTCGAATAAAATCATTTTTTAAGGATTTTTCTTTTAACAACACAAAATTTTGTTTTATTGTTTGGCAACATTTAGGTATTATCGCAGGATGTTTATGTGTGTGATTTTGCTTTACAAATTACAACTTATAATTTCAGTATTTTTCAATTGAATTTATTTATTCTTTAGAAATGCGAAGGTTATAATTTTGACAAACCTAAAACTTCTTGTATTGATACTGGTATTTCAGTTCTTAGTACAGCGATTAACATAAGTATAGTATTTCCGTTTTCGTTATCTGTTTTAGATAGTATGAAATTAATAATATTTTGCAATTTTATATGTGTCTTTATTTTAACTTTAAGGGTATACTATTGGCTTCAGTGCATAAGGTACCTTGCAGAAAAAATCAAACTGCTTGCCGAAGCAAAATCAGTGTTGATAGTAATTACATATCAAACTGGAATAGGCATCAGAGAATGAGCAAAACAGACAAATGGCTTAAATACCTGTGGAGGAAGCATGTAGTGTAGTCGTAAGATAATTACTTTTGGTAACAAAAATTATCCTAACAATTGCCAATATCTTTCAAAATAGCTTGCGGAGTTGGAACCCCGATTTCGCGCATGTGCTGCCTATGTTCTGAATTGTGAGTCAGTTCTTGTTTCATATAGTATTAAGCAATAGGTTGCGGTTATATATTTAAGTACCTTATTTTGCAAAATTATGCTTTTACATTGATAAAGTTAGTTCAGTTCTTTTATGTCAGTTAAATGTTAGTATTTTTACTGCTATTTTTCAATTTATTTTTGCTCGGGATATATATACTTTGGATAATTATTTTATTAGTTACGTATTATTGCACAATCGCTAATGTTCAAGACAATAACGCCACTTTGGCAATCCCAACTTTGTATGCGTTGAATGGCATCATGTGCTTCATTTTGTATAATGTCAACAATAGGTTGCATTAATATATAAGTACCTTTAATTTGCACACTACCATAACATTAGACTGACTTCTGAACATACCAATTTGGCGCGATTTCAAAATCATGCCAAAATGGTATGCCTACTATTATGAAGTGTGTGTATTATGCTTATTAATCTTAGCCTGTTTTATCTTTCCTCCCCAATCCTGTGAAGGTCCCCTTGGATCTACTTTGAGAACGAGAATAATTTGGAGTCAGATAAGAGCCAGTAGCCATTTTTTATAAATAACTTTCTTTATTTGGTTATCTTTTCCAAATAGAAACAAAGACTTTATTAACAAATATATCTAAATAGTTATATGAGGGTTTAAAAGTGGACTTTCCTTTAAATAAACTTAAATATTTAATGATCCAATTAATTAACAATTAGAAGAGGAATCTTCGTCTACCCAGAGAGATTGCCGCGATAAGAGATCCCCGATTGTATGTTCTATTATTGTTCCTATTGACATTTAACTTTACTCTCACTCCTAATAAAGCTTAATATAAAGCTTTAATTATAAATCAATATTTACCACATTGAATCTCAGCTCTTCTTGAGCCTAATTTATCCACCTAGAAATCTTCAATAATAAATCTCTAACTTCACCGTTATACCTTCCTGCTTCAATCTCTCTCCTACTGCATTTTACTTTTACTATTCCGTTTGACTTATATAAATACTTTATCTAATCTGCATAACAAGGAATCCTGTCCTATTTTGGAGCTGATTGGAAATAGGTAGGGGAATTAAATTTCCCTAAACAAGACGACTCAGAAGGTTAGTGATACAGTTCCGTATAGGTTTGTCACAATCCTGAATTAATTCAATATATAATTTTTGGTTTTTTTTTATATTTTAGTACTTACATTTTTTTTTGGCGATTATGTACTGCAAATATTTTTTTACACATTGCGATAGTCTTTAGCAAAATTAATCAGTGGTATTTTCTTAAATATGTTTTTTATCTGTTTTAGACAATTTTCAAAATTTTGTTCGATGTCTGTCTGAAAAGCAAAATAAATATTTTGCAATTATATATTGTGTTTTGTACAAAAATCTTTATACTGATTTATTCAAAATATTGAGCCTTCTTTTATTTTTGATATCTTTTTAAAATTTAATTTTATGTTATAACTAGCTATACCCAGCTAAATGCTGCTGTGGCTCAGTCAGCTTTAAAAGACTGGTACACCGTAAAGTATGTCATGAGGCTTACAAAAGTAATAATACACAAGGATTCAAACAATTGTATATCTATATACATATAAGACGTATTTGTTGTTCTGTCTGAATAAACTTTCTCTTCACACTACATCATTTGGACAAATTTTCAAAATATTGTGTGGTTAGTAGTTAATTATAACGCTATAATTTTAATTGAATAAGCTGATATTGCTTTTTAAGTATAAAAATAATTATAACAACTGTACTGTATTTTTGAAGTGAGTATTAACGTCGCACTGTTCAGCTACACGAGGGCTTTTGGCGACGGACCACGTAATCTTGAACCATGGTCAAGTGACGTGTACAACAACTGAGCTGGCACCCCTTCTCCTATCTACCATGCCACACCAATTTAGCAGGAATATTCTACCAATACTTAGCTGGGTTATTCTTTGAAATCCACTCTTCCAAGATATATGACAGCACGGGCTCTATGATGAGTATTTTAGCGGGGAAGGCGAATAGTTTTGTAGCAGATATTGCGTTTTCAGCTGACGGTGTTTTCAGTGGATTGCAAAGATTATCTTTTTTGTCCCAAAATATAGTTAATGTCAAAATTTAAGTGTCTTATGTTTTTGTATGTTTATAGAGACCTAAGATAACGATTTGACTATTTATTTTAAGTGAACTGGTGTATATAATTAATTTTACAGTGGAATATCTTTAATTTATTAGCTCTAACGGATTAAATTTCCATAAGTGGAGTATTTTGTTTATGTCTGTCCCTTAATTTTCAATGTAAAAAAATTCAACCTAAAAAAATATTGCATGAAAAAAAATTGCAGTAAATCATAATGCGGTAGATAAAGCATTAACGTGCATCGCTCTCCTACACGGCGGGTCATAGCTCTAACACAGTTAGAGCTATGGAAGTAGCTAGATATTTGCCAACTTGACTCTATCGTCAACATTTCGCTATGTGTTTCATTGAATTGCCATTGTTATTTAAGAAACGGCGTTGCTTGCGAATATTACAATTTTAACATAAAATAAATTCAACAGAAAGTAATATTAGTGTATGACACTTTCAGATATAAATTATTTACAATATTTTAAGCCTCACAAAACTTTTAACAATGTGTTACTTCTGCTGAGCAGAGATCAGCTTAGGGGAGGTATTTTCAAAAATCGACCCCTTAAGAGTGTTACGGGGAGTTATAAATATTAAAAAAATCCTTTTTATCAGCTATTAGATCTACAGACTTAAAATTTAAAGAATGTATTTTTTTCTTTCTTTTTTTCTTCAGCTGAGTTATGCAAAAGCTTTTTTTTTTTTGTTTAATTTGCAATTCACTTAAAATTAACTCATTAAAAACTTCTTTATCCTTCAATCTGTGTTGTTTAGTTTTTCAGTTCACCCGTGCGAAGAACGGGTATACCAGCTAGTTTTAAAATATATAAAAAAACACAGGATCCACCACCGTTGAGAAACAAAACGAAAACCCCGCTGAGCTCAGCGTTTTTTAACGCACATTTTAAAAAATTTTATTTTCTAGGCTTCTTTACGAAATTTTGTAGATTAATTTGATGAAAACGAAGCCGTCTCGCACAACTTGAAAAGGGGATTTCCCGTTTCACGAAGTAGAGGAAAACATCAGGAATTTTAGTAAACTTTTGACGAAAACTTTATTTCTTATTTTCTTTCATATCTTCACGGTAGGAAACTGATCCTACCGACTTTCTGTAAAATATTGGCCGAGTGTTGTATTTTTTCGAGTGTTAGTACGTTTTCATTAAACACATCTTCAGTGAACGCTCATCTCTTTTATTTTGAAGCACACATCAAAAGCTTAGGACAAAATTACTGTACATTTTCACGTTCACGAGACACACAAACTTGCGACGATATTAAAGCAAAGTGCACAGGAGACGAACAATAGCCACATCTTGGAAGGCACAACACAAATACACAAAGAGCAGTCATTTACATGCTTACATGATGATGGCAAAGAGAGAAGAGAGCGCGATTACACAAGGTGTTTTGTTCTATACCAACAGTGCAAGCGCGTGATGATTAAGTAATCCTAGTTCTGATTGGATAGAATGGGCGGGACAAATATTTCTGATGCATCGATTACGACTAAGATCAGGGTGTTAGTTTCGAACCAAATAATTAAAATATTATTTCAATATTATTAAAAGAGTTAATTAAAAGGATGCTAGAGGGAATTATTACATATATATATATAGGGTAATACCACAGTGGATAATCAATCCATATGGTGACATTGAAGAGACGGATGTCGTATTATAAGAGGAACTGATTGGAATAAGTACAAACGAAGAACTTAAGGCAGTGCTTCTCAAACTTTCAATACTGGCGCCCCCCTTTTCAATCACAATTTTTATCGCGCCCCCTTATACATTAATAATGTACTGAATGTAATAATAATGCACTTTTGACGCTAAAGCTACCATACGCGATCTTAATTTATAAACCATACAAAATTAATAGCATAAGTATTACAGTTTGTACACTACTTTTTGCAAAAAAAATTAATTAATTAAGTAAGTAAGACAGTGCTTCTCAAACTTTCACTACTGGCGACCGCAATTTTGAATCATAATTTTCATCGCCCCCCAATAATAATGTATTGAATTCAATAATAATGCACTTTTGAGTATTAAATTTTGTATACGTTACTTTTATATAATATATATATTTAAGCAAATTACTTTTGAGTAATAATTATAATGTTATGTTATTTTTCCTTTCTCATTTTTTAAATTGGGACAGATTGCAAAATGACATTTAATTAAAAATTTATTTCGTCCATCATGCATTTCTAAAAGTACAAAATGTCATTAGAACAAGTAATATAAAAAATAAATTTTAAGTCAATTTCTACTTAGGCCAACAAAGAAAAACTTATTTTAGTTACTTTCTATTAAATAGTTTCAATTAATACAAATATGTAATACATATGACAGAATCACAATGTTAAGCGACAAAAGAGAAAGCGATTTTCCTTGCAATTTTTCCTTTTCTTTTCTATATATGGGGTATTGGAATATTCTTTTTCGTTACTATTTATTCATTAATTAAATTTAATTAGTGTAAGAAAATAGTGTAAAGTAAAGAAGAAATCACACACATTCTTAGGAAATTAGGCCATCCTCGGATGGAATTCGAACTACCGTCCTTCAGATTAGAAGTCCAGCGCGCTATCCATTGCGTTGAGCAGGGGACAGCACGAAAAGTTTTCCGTTCTATAAATGCTTTTGGACTATAATTTTTGTTTGTTACTATTTATTCATTTTTTTAATTTAATTAATGAATTAAAATTTGAAAGAACTGTATTAACATGAAGTGTCACCCACACTACAAGTTTAAAAAATGTATTTGAGCTTGAATGAATGAATAGAAAATATTTTATCAACGATTGAAAATTTGAACAGATAATATATATGAGAGAAGTGAACTTATAGAAGAATTGAAAAATAGTCTACTTGTAGTGCGCTCTCTCATATCCATCACATCTGGCATCTCGCGAGCGTCTGCGACTGAGTCTGGCCAAATTTATCGGACGTCTGCGCAAAACATGTACTAATGCTGTACCTCGTACAATTCGAATCAGTCTTAGTCGATTCGATGCTTCTATAACTTCAAATCTATCTTGAATGTACATTTTTATAATTTGCGCGTTAGTTGTAATTCACACTATTAAGTACGAAAAGTGGAACAAAAAATCATGGATAAATTTTTAAGTCGTAAGCGAACATTCGACGATAATAAAGCATCAACAAGTGCACAGACGAACATGGTTGAAAATTAAATCAAGGGAAATATTCTCAAGAATACTTGAATTTTGGATTTACCGTACTGAGTAAATGGAGAAGAAACGGCCTGTGTGTTATTTGCTCAAAAATATTGGCGGCAGACTGTATGAAACCTAATAAACTTAAAAGACATTCAAGAAACGCTTCATGGTGAGTACATTAACAAACCTCGAGTTCTTTGAATCAAAATTAAAATCATACGGAAAACAAAAAAATTTTTAAAAAAACTTTTGTCAGTGAATGAAAAAGCTTTACTTACTTCTTTAAAGTATCATATAAAATAGCCAGATGTAAAATGCCCTCACACTATTGCCGAAAAGGCTTATTTGCCTGCAGCAATTGAGATTGTAGAAACTATGTTTGGAGCAATTTTGCAAAAAAGTTGCAGTCATACCCTATCCAAATGACACTGTTTCACGTCGAATTGATGATATCGCTGAAGATGTAGAGCAACAGCTTTTCGGTAAGTTGCGTGATAAAGTGTTCAATTCAGCTTGACGAGGCAACGGATAGCAATAAAGATGCTTTCATTTCATTGCGTATGTTCGATTTTGGGATGGTATGTCAGCGGTAAGAAGAACTACTTTTTGTAAAAACCAATAAAACTTAAAGAAACAGCAATAGCATTATTTTTGATATTTTAAATAATTTTATAAACGAGGCAAATATAGAGTGGAAAAATTGTGTCGGAATATGCACCGATGGTGCTCGTACAATGTCAGGAAGATTTAAAAGTATACAAGCACTTGTGAAACAAAATCTCCACTGTGCATCTGAACACATTGTATGATCCACAGAGAAGCTCTGGCTTCCAAAGAAATTAGTCCTGGCCTGAATATTGTGCTAATGACAGTTGTGACTGTAGTAAATTACATAAAAATGAGACCCCTAAAAATCAAGAATCTTTTCTGGACTTTGCAAAGACATGGGCGCAGTGCATTCATCGTTGCTATTTTATTGTGAAGCAAGATGGTTATCACGCGGGAAATTTTTACAACGTGTTTATGAATTAAGAAAATGAAATTATCATTAAGAAGGGAGGGAAAACCTACCGGAAGCTGAGGGAAATTTCGAGGATGATTTATTTCCTGATGAGGAGTTGTGAGAAGGCCCTTAGTCGATATATTTGAGAAATTAAATATATTGAATCTTTTCCTTCAAAGGATCAAATGTACATATGTTTGACACGGTGATAAAATTGTACTTTGTAGAAAGAGTATAGAGTTATGGAGCCAGGGAAATTTAAAGCCAAAAAAAAACCTAAAAAAATGTTTAGCGTGCGGATAAATGTGTAAAAACTTACAAAACTGAAAACAACACGTGGAAGTTGTTTATAAAACTATTGAATATCATTTAGCTATGTTAGCAAAAAATTTTAAAATGTTTTGCTGAGGATAACTTGATAGCAAGTTACGAATGGGTATGAGAGGTCCATTTCAAAATACCCCGGGGGCTCTGCACTACCGAAGAGAAGTTTCATAGATTTCACATCTAGTGGCGAAATTAAAAGACAATTTTTGTATTAAAACTCTCTTTCAATTTTGGGCAGAAGTAGATGATGAATTTTCTGAACTGAAAACAAAAAGTATTTCGTATACTTTTACCGTTTTCAACATCGTACCTTTGTGAAACCGGATTTTTATGCGGTGGCTGCTTTGAAGACAAAATATAGATCTCAGCTAAATATAGAAAAAGAACTCAGAGTGTCAATTTTCTAATATTAAGCCTTCATTTGAAAACCTTTGCTCTGCAAGAACAAGCCCATGGAAGTCACTAATAATAATTAAACTTGCTCTTAAATTAGTATTAATAAATTAGTTATAAAAAATACATTGTGCAGTACTGATACATTTATAAGTACACTGGCTGAAGTACCCGTTTTGCGATTATTTTTTTAAAAATAATACATTATTCTTGATATAATAGCTTAATTGTAAGAAGAGTAAAACCAAGTGCACAACAATGCATACAAAGAATATAAAATGATTTTTTAAATGAATGCTCTCTATTATAAATAGTTTAAAACGAACTGTAATTTTAAGCCTCACAGAATTAGCATTTAGAATTAATATTAAATAAGGAAAACGAATGAAAAATTCCAATGAAGAATAATTGTGTTATTTTTAATATTTAAAGCGAGAAACCTTCAAAATGTTTTAACCCGGAAGCAGGCGCCCACTCCACACTAACCTTAATGGTCGCGCAATCACTTCACCAAGTCACCCCAATCCTTTTTTATAATTATTTTTTCTGGTGCTCGATAAAAATCACAATTGCAGTGGAATAATTTAACTAAGAGAAAATATACTTACCTACTTTTAAAGGACTTTTAATTTTTCTTTTTGATGATTTGAGAAAAATCCAATAAAACTAAAAAGAAACCGTTCCAAATGTGCGTGACCTTAATAAAAGAACATAAATCACAGACACTTTTCACTAACAATACAAGAACGTTATTTGCAATCAAAACTGTCATATTTTTGCTCACGTTATTGTAATTTTTCTATTCTTTGATGATCTACAAATAGCATGTGTACACCTTTTTCTTGCTTGTGTCGTCTTTTGACAAGGCGAAGTGTTACATTTATGGCTTCTTAGTTTTCTTTGATATCTTAATTTTTCTTGATAGAGATTCTTTAGGCAGCATTTGAAAATTACAATTCAACTCAAACGTTTCATGTCTATCACTTTTTGTCATGATTTACTTTCGCTATCACGATTAATATGCATTATTTCATCAGGTTCTTCAATTGCTTGATCAGTTTCATCTTCCTTCAATAGAGAGATCACAGATGCCCATTTTTTATATTCTGCTCATTTACATTTATAAACCATAATAAGTTGTACAACACAGCAATTAAAACCACAAAGTTAATCGTAGGGGAAAGTATAGCATATTCATAGAAAATATTTCTGAACAAAAGTGGTCGTGAAGGGAACTCGATCAAAACAAGTACCTTGATTGTAAAAAACCGTTTGCCACTCTCAAAAAAGAGGCATAAATGTGATCAAATTCATTTTAGTTTCCATTAAGACTGTCCATATCGGAGGATACTGTCAAGAAACTGTTAACGAATAAACAGTTTTACCAGAATTTGAGTGATTCAGCGCCTCATGCGACCGCTCCCATGAAAAATGTATTCGATACAAAAACATCGATGTCAGTTATAAAAAATAATTGAGTAAAACGTTTTTATAATGCAATTTCAGATTACTCATAAAAAGTCACATCTTGGCCAATTAATCCTTCAAAGTGCTCAATATGCTTATCCATACATCATAAAACTCATTTACATGGAGGGAAAAGCCACAGAAAAATATTATTTACAACTTTCCCAAAAAAGAAAAGTAGACGGAGTTAAGCATACCAGTAAGTTTGAAGGTCAAAGAGATGATAATCAAAAGTACTATTCTAGAGGTTACACAAGAAACGTAATAAAAAAATCTCTCATCGCGGGATTACAGCAAAAGCAAACAAAATATCTTTTTTATTTGGTTTTGGGATCAAAAAGATAGCTAATGAGCGTTTGAAGTGGAATCTTTTGAAGAGGTGGAAAACCAGACGATATATATAATTTATATCAGTGTAAATGTATATTTTTTATTTTTTCAGAAAGCATTTTGTTTTTACTTCATTCCAAAAAATAATTTTTAAGCCTTTTATATTTTCAAGATGCTCGCGCCCCTCGAGGTGGGTTACTCGCGCCCCCAGGGGGCGCGCCCCACGGTTTGAGAAGCACTGACTTAA